>CM071624.1:11603506-11623147 GCA_036365135.1 Miichthys miiuy | reverse complement strand
TGTTTTCAGCACATGTGAACGGCGGCAGCATGGTGAATTTGGCATACTTTATGTCCGTGTACTTGAAGAACACCAATCTTTTTAAATGAGAGAGGAAAAAACGATGGGATGATAAAAATATCTCTCCTCATCTCCTCTTCCCTGGGGCTGCTTCCCCTGCTTTCATCCGGAGGTCTATAGAGAGAGAGAGAGAGAGAGAGAGAGAGAGAGTAAAGAAAAATAGAGACAGATGATAGAAGTTTAGGTAGGGACAAGTGTGAGTCAACAAAGACAGAGACGAAGGATGAGAGAGACACATTTGTCTTCAATGAGGAATGACCAATAGTTACCCTGCTGGGGTTAAAGGAGGTTGGAGAAAGAGAGAGCAAGGCTTTCTCCCTCTCTCTCTCTTTCTTCTCCCCACCCCTTTCTCGTTTCCTCTCATCTCCACTAAGCCCCTATATAGCCTCTGACACAGACCCTCTCCCCATCACAGTTACGTTAGGTGGATAGAAAACAGCAGGTGTCAGGTGCATGCCAGTGTGACATAGAGTTTCTTTGTGTACAGCAGATTTTTAGTTCATTTTGTAAACTTCATCAGACCAGCTGTGCTCACTGAAAAAACAGACAAACGCTTTGAGTTAAAGTCATTTAGGCAGCCAGGTGAACATGACAAACCAATCAGCTCTCATCCTAAGAACGGCATTGCTGCTGCTGCTGCTGATGTACAGCACAGGTAAGATCTGTTGATGTTTTTAGGAGTTTAGCGAGAAATATGTTGTCGTAGTGATATGTTTTCATTTATACTGCATGGCCGAAGCATTAATACCGTGAGCAGTAATAACTCAGTAAAACAACTAATATCTTAAAACTTGAAGTTTGAGATGGTCTACATTTTTGTAAAGCAGCATGATACCAACAAAATAAATAGAAATGTAAATTGGCTTTATTATGTTTGAGTTGTATGTCTTAATGTAGATTCATAAACTCATATCTCAGTCCACAGTGATTAGTGTTTTTGTTTAAAAACGACAACACTAATCACTATGACTCTAAAATGGGTATTTCTGTTGTGATGTGGATGTTAAATTGATCATTTTCAGGGTTAAAAGGTGAAAGGTGTGGTTCAAAACATGAGCATAGACAAATATAATAAACTGCAAAACTTCATAACAATGTGGATGACTAACAGGTGCCAAAGAAAAATTACAACTCTTCTCCTCTCCTCCTCTAGACGCAACGATGAACATCATTACCAAAAAGCAAGATTTTCCGGTAGGAGAAGAGATCCTATTGTTGTGTAAAGGTGAGTCATTTCAATTTCATTTAAACGGCTAATCAAACTTGTCTGTATGAATGAAATGTTTCAGCTTGAGCCTTCATGTTTATTTTCTTGTCCCAGCTGGAGTTGAAGAAGGAGAGATGACGTGGCTCAAAGATGGCGAAGAAATTAATGATGAAGAGGATAAGGTGACAATAGAGGTGATAGATGAAGTCACCTCTAAACTGATCATTAAAAAGGCTACAATGCAGGATATGGGCAAGTACACCTGTCGCTGTGCATTCGAAAGCGGACATATGGATGAGGTTCAGGCACAGCTGTATGTTCATGGTACGTAACAACTGGCTGCACATACAGAGTATTTGCAGTTATTTAGGTATAAATCTTTAAACTAGTAATGTTCAGTATATAAGGTCTTAGTTAATAAACCTGATAAACCTGGTGATGACTTCACTCATTTTGTTGCTTTATTGCATGCAAAATAAGCATCTTATGCTCTTTTGTCAGTGCGTCCATCATTTGGCAACACCCCCACCTACCATGAGTTTCTGGAGGGCACAACCGGAGTGGTGCCATGCCTGGTGACTGGCAAACCAGCGTTGGATGTTCACTGGATGAGAGACAATCAAAAAATCCCTTCTAATGGTAGGACCAGCAGTCAATATTCCTATGCTAATATTGTTGCTTTACAAGTATATTGAATATTTTGGATGCATACAGAGTTCAGTGTTTGTTTTGCTCATTAATGATTAGCAGAATGAGCTCTGCAGTATTCTTTGTCCTGCTGTGGTAACATGGTTGAATAATTGACTTTCATCTAGAAACAAAACTTTGTGTTTTTTTATACTTTTATATCTGCTTTTACCTCTTCCATCTTCTTTCATCACTAATTGTGTCTGTCTCTTGCTGTTTTCTCTTACTTCAGAGGGAAACGTGTACATCAGACGTCTGATAACACACTCTATATTAAAAATGTGAAAACAGAGGATGCTGGGACATACGTGTGTTATGCCCAGATCAGTGGAAGGGAGATAAAACAGACAATCTCTGTCTCTGTTGTCGTCAATGGTTAGTATCTTTTTGACATCCGGGGCCTAAATAGTGCCCAAGCTTAGAAAGATATTTATGACACAAAGATTAGGACATATCAATGAGCGTTGAGTTGCTTCAATTGTTGGGCACTTTCCTTGACAAAGAAATTTAGCATTTTACTTTAAGTTATATTGATGCCATAATAAATATGAGGTCTAATTTAAGTATAATTTTGCCTAAAATACAATTCCATCTTGCAGCTCCTCCAACTGCGCAGCTGAAACAATTGATGAAAAAAGTGTTGGCTGGGCCAGAAACCAATGTTTCCTTGGTGTGTTTGGTGACAGGTCATCCAAAACCCAACATCAACTGGACCATGTAAGTCCTGACTTGTGGAGAGTTGGTTACATTATTTTAAGATCCCCTTAGATTTTGTTCAGAAAGGCACATAATGCATCAGTATGTTGAGATTGTTCAAATATAGTTTAGCTGATCTAAACCTGTTGCTTCCTAATTGTTCTGCACAACACAACAAAAGTCTAATGACTTAAGTATATGTTATATTTCAGTCCGCATTTGCATTGCCTTTCAGTTGACTTATATGTTTTATATATATATATATATTAAATTGCTTTTAGTTATAACCTTCCCTTAGGACTTTCTATCATCTGTAACGAAACTCATAAAAATATTTTTTTGATATACATACATTGACATGTACCCCTGACTATAATCTTGTCTGGGTGCCAGTGGGTGGATGGCCAGAAATTTCCTCATCAGATTTGTTAATAATCTATGGCATCGTTTCTCCCTCCTCTGGCCTTTCTTTGCCCGCAATAGTCTGGATGGCATAACATCACGCAGTCTTTTAAATCCATATGAAAAACAAATCCTGTACAATTTAACTTAATGTGCATTTTGCTCTTTCCTTCTCCCAGGCCGATGACAACTGACCCCTCACGTCATTATTTTAACTCAGACAGCAGCGAGTTGACCATAAGGTCTGTTTCCAGGGCTGACTATGGAGAGTACGTCTGCACCGCCACCAACAAGATAGCTGAGAGTAGCTCTACCCTTATGCTTAATGTTTTGGTTAGTTCAGTTTTTCTGTTAATGTGATGACAAATTAAAACCTGCTTTCCAACCATGATGATATTTTACTTTATCCAGTTGTACTGTAATGACAGTGAAGTAGCTACTGTTATGATAATAGAAGTGTTTTTTTGTTTGTTTGTTTTTATTTTAGAGGCCCCAGAGGTGTTTCTGTCGGCTGAGCGTCAGAGTGTATCAGTGGGTGAGCAGATATCTGTGTCCTGTAATGTCTCTGGCCATCCTCAGCCTGAACTACACTGGATCAACAAGTACAATGGACAAACACTGGTAAGAGTGTGGACACTTTTCTCTCACACTGTCCAGATACTCCAACAACACGACATTTGAAAATTTACAGATTTATATTTGGTCTAATATGTGATTGGATATTTTGTGCCTCCCTCTATCAGGACTCTCCCTCTGGTCGTGTCCATGTTACTGATGGTGAGTTGGTGATTGAAGAGGTGGTGCCCTCTGATGGTGGACTCTATTCCTGCATGGCTGTCAGCCCTTCTGGAAATGCATCAAGAGATGTTGCAATACACAGTAAGACTCTATGTCAGCCTTTATGTGTAAGAAAAAAATGAAGTGAAGTAAAAGTAATTTTTCAGTTCTAATATTTGTGTTTTTTGTCTCCACAGCCCAGCCCGGCCCGCCTCAGTACCTTACAGTCTCAGCTGGAGAAACCTCAGTCCTCTTCTCTCTCAAAACCCCACCCAATAGTGGAGGAACAACAATCACAAGTTACGTTCTACAGTGGATGCAAGGTGCAGCACAACAGTGGAAGGAGATCACAGTCCCAGCTTCAGGTAAAACATCTGCCCCTCAAAGAGGCTTTGCATTTGTGTATCCATGACTCAGGAAAAAAATCAGTCATTTACACTGTTTCATATCATAAACTAACTGTAATGTATCTAGAAATACATACTATAAATAATGTAAATAACATTTAGTCATTCACATTGGCTGACGTTGTGTCTTTCTATGGTCTGTGTTTGCTTTTGTAGGTCGCCTTGTTATCCCCAACCTCAGGCAGTACACGTCATACACAGTACGTTTGGCCGCCTTGAATGCAGTGGGGGTAGGAGAGTTCTCAGATGCAAAGACTATCCGCACGCAGGGAATGCGTAAGTGCTACACACACTAACAACACATTAGCATTCATGTCATGCATGTATTAATAACTGGATATGCAGCATGTGTGTCCAAAGATGGCAATTTTTATTCATGACTCTTACTTCTTTCCTTCCTCTCTCGTGTCATCTGTAGGTGAACCAGACAGTCCAGTTTTGTCGGTTGATCGGATGAAAGTGGAGAGAAACACCTTCTCTATCCCCCTTAAACAGATCGATGATGGCGGAACTCCTCTGCAGGTCTTTAACATACAATACAAACAGGTAAGAGATGAGCATGATGTGAATTACTCTTTGTCCGTCCTTTTTGTGTTCTGCCTGTCATCCTTCAGTCCTCTCTTTTTGCTCTCTCAGAATAAAGAGGGGGCTGAGTGGAAAGAGGTGCAGCTGTCGTCCAATGCTGGCTCTATCTCCCTCGAAAACCTGGCTTTTGGCTCAGGCTATAAACTGGAGGTCACAGCAGTCAATGCGAATGGTTCTTCTAGCCCTGCCACGTTAAACTTCACCACTGGAGAAAGGCCTGGTATGTGCCCCTCCACTGTCCACACCACACCACACCACACCACACCACACATTTTTAGCCTGTTATCCAGTAAATGTGTCTTGAAGATGTTTGCCATACTTTCAGTTAGGACATCTTTGCTCTCTCATCTCTCCTTCCTAGTGAGCAACCGCATCACCAAAGGCAGCGTGGTTGGCATTGTCATGGTGATCTTCCTGGTGGTATTCCTGGTGGTAGACGCGACGTGCTGTTACAGAAATCGATGCGGCCTGCTCATGAACATCGGTGTGAAACTCTTTGGACATAATGTCCCAGGAATGAAAATGTCTGAGGAGGGAGATGGAACCACTAATGGGTAAGTAGGTGTTGGAAGATATTTTCACAAAACGTAAATTTCTTTTGTTGGTTGTCAAATTGTTTTCTTCACATTTCAAACATTTTTGTGTGTGCAGAGAAGTGAAGTTGAAGGGTTTATCCACTCCAAGAGGCAGCATGCAAAATTCGTTCACAAAGGAGGTTGGACAACTCTCAGAGGTCACCTGCGACAAAGTCTCCCTTACTAAACATGAGTATGTTCATTCACTCCCATAAAGAACACACATCTCACTTTTATTTAAATACCTGCAGTAGGCCATTTCCTTTTACTCTGAGTTATTTTTTCTATACAGTTATATGTTTTTATACCAATATCTCATGATGAATTGTTTCTCTCCCACAGGAAAATACAACCAGACAGAGAGATGCCCATTCCGATGTATGAGGCCAGAAAATTAGAGAAACAGCGAACAACAAATAAGAAGTGTGAAGTAACATGTAGATAACGAATAGAGAACAAGAGAGGATGTCAAACAATAATTCAGTCTGAATATCAGCCAGCCGTCTCTACATGGAGACAACTGTCATGGGAAAGGTCACACATTAGTGACAGGACTGCAGGAAAGCACTGATGTTGCTGAGGTTTTAGACGTCTGTGCTGTTGGATCAGAGGACAGTGGACCTGTGTTCACCCTCTCCTCACAGCCCTGTCCATTCCTCAGTTTGGAAATGTCTGAGTCTGAGTTCCAGTAGATTATTTCAATCTGCTTTTACAGGGTAATCGTGATTTCTGTGTTTTACAGGGTAAAATTATTGGTGTTATAAATTCATCTTTAAATTGCTGCATATTCACAACAAATGTTTACTGCATTTTGAATGTTATACACAGACACAATGTCTTGTCTTGTCTGTATTGTATTATGGATATCCTGTGAAATGCGGTGTTTTTTGGCATTTTAAAATATTTGTTTCCCTTAATGTTTTTTCATATATCATTTTTTGTTATTAATAACTTTTTATCAACAGTAACAGTGCATTGTGGCTGCTCTTCTGATGGTTAAGCAAGGCTAAACATCTTATTTTTGTAATTAAAATAACTGTATCCTGATACTGATCAGTAATTTTAACCATTTAAAGGCCATTTCAGCTTAAACTAAACCTTACTAACATCAATGTAATTATTATGCACTGATATATATATATATATATATTTAAATCATACATGAGCGATATTATTCATGAGAGGCTTTGATCTTGAAGCCATATTTGACTTTGTAGACAGCTTTACTGTTATGCACCTTTTGATTAAATCCATTTTTATGGAAACTAATATAACATATGGGGCCCAATTTTATTATGTGAACCTTCTCTAAAGTACCTGTAATAATAGGCAACATGTAAGACATAAAGCAAAACTGACTAATATTGTAAGTTATTTTGTATTTAAAGTCATATTACTACTTACAGTAATCAAATATTTAACTCGGATGCAGCTGTTTTGTTTAGAAGTATGTATGCAAATTACCTGACCATATTAATGAATTGTTTTGATATTGTTGTAATATTGTATTGAACACTGTACATAGTTATACACACTACTGTTGTTGCGTCTTTGTGATTGATAAAAACATGGACTGTACAACAGCTTTATGTGTTTTGTGCTCACCATTCGAATGTTTGTTATCTAATTTTAGCAGCAATTTTTTCTCATCATCACCTTCAGTAAAATCTTGAACAAACATGAAATGTTTTGGTTTTTCATGGCTGGACAAATTGTGAAACTCAGAATGAGCTGTGATATCTATTCAGAGAGTCATGGAAAGATGAGGAAAGATGAGTTTATGCTCATTTTAAAAAGACTAAATTTAGTCTGCAGATTACTGAAAACAATAAACACTAGATCTGCACTAGGTCTGCAGATGGCTTAATACACATTTGTATTTTTAAACTTGGGTCAAATATCCTGCAGGTGACTATAAACAGGAACAGGAACAAATATTCTCTCGTCATATCATTTATTTTGCTGAGACTGTCTGCATATTGTTCTTTAGAAAGTAAACAAACTTTTTTACCCCTTCAAACCTATTTCAAGTTGATGCTAAGGTCAAGCTTTTCTGCCTCTACATTTGAATGTTGGATTTATAATCACACTATACATAAGATAATAAAGTAGTGCAGATTCGGTGGTCTAACAGCTCATTAAAGGTCATGAACAAGTTTAGTTTCAAGAAACACATAACTACAACTCCCTGTGTCCTTTTGTGCCGTTATCAAACAAATTCAGATCCGACTCCCAACTGTTAGACCTACCTTTTAGTTGTCTTTCATACATTTATTTTAGTTATCTGGGACAGAGTTACAGATATTTCAAGTTTCTTTGGAGTTTTCATTTAAAGCTTCTCAAGATTGGGAATGGGTGCATTCCTTTGGGAGTTTCCCGGGCACATCCAACTGAGAGAGAACCCCAGGGCAGACCCAGAATTTGCTGGAGATATTACATATCACATCTGGCCTGGGATCACCTGAGATCCCGAAGAGGTGGTGAAAATGCTGCTGGGGTTAGTCACTTGGAACACCTTGTTTAACCTGCTGCCACAGCGTCCTGATCCTGTGGAAGACAAGAGATAGATGGAGGATTGGTAATATGCAACCAGGTGAAGATGATGAACCAATCAGCTCTCATCCTGAGAATGGCCTGGCCTGCTGTCAGTGATGTACAGCACAGGTAAGATCTGACAATATTTAAGATTTTAGGCTAGTTTTATTTATATAGCACATTTTATATAGAGAGGTAGGTTCAGGGAGCTGTAAAGAGTTAACACAACATAAAGGTAAAACAACCCAACTGAAAAGACCAAAGGAGATAAATATATATTGAAATAAAATTTCAAAGATTAAAAAGTAAAAGAGGGTTTTAAAAACATTTTGTCAAACGCACTGGAGAATAAAGAGGTTTTCAGTCTGGATTTAAAAGCTGCAATGGTTGGGCTATTTATAAGCCCATCAAACAGTTTGTTTTCACCGCAAAGATGGTGTTGTATTTGTATGTTCAGATATACACCACATAAATAATAAGACACTGAGTGACCCTTCCTGGCACAGTAGGCTTATATTGGTCTTCAGAAACGTAAACATTGTTTTTCCTCAGGAAATGGCTGATGCCTAACTCTTTTTTGTCCCCAAACTAAACTTTGTCCATGTCTGCGTAAACAAGGAAAGCACCAGTTTCACTTGTTTTCTGCCTGTTTAAACAATAAAATATAGATAAAAATCGTGGTATAAACAGTTCTTTGTCAACTTAGTTCAAGATGTGGAGCTGACTCTGTCCAGATGCAACATTGTGCAATGAAGACATTGATGAATGTAAGTGATGAAATTCCAAAATTCACCACCTCAAGGTATGGACAGAGGATGATAAGTTTCTCAACTCACCTTGAGTAAGTGGCTGATAAATATATAATTTTACAGTGTTGTGAGCAGTAAATTCCATTTACCTTGTAGTCGCAATTTCACTCCTATCAGTGGCTGGTTTTAACACGTTTTGACATGTGCAGTTTGAATGATGACTAGATAACAGGGGTCCGGTCGGTCCCTTCTGACCGTTTATTGCAAGCAAATGAAATTTGATCATAACACATGTAGGTTTTCCAGCAAACCTATCAGTTTCCACCGGAGCATATGGCTGACACGTGTTGTCCAAAACAAAATTAAGAAAAAAGTGTGTCCTCCACGATGGTTGATTTACAGGTTTATTCACTCCAAAACACGATTTTCAACACAATATCAACACGGTCAGAAAAACCGTGTGCTCCTGTCACTCTCCTGTGATCCACTGACCTAGTTCCTAAACACCGTGCATTAACCGCTACTTTCTTAAAGATACAGGCGCTTATTTTATCTGCTTCACTGAAACTAATAATGACATTAAACAATGAATCATAAGTGTTTATGTTCAAATAATAACTAAATAATAATAATCATGACTGCAATTAACTTATTTTTAAATGCAATCAAATTATTAAACCGCCATGAAATCCAAATACATTCTCCATAATGAACTGAAATTTACTATGAATTATTTATCAATAATACGGCACCTACATTACCGGCCCCTAATTGTTCTGATAATGTAACTTAGAACAATTACCACAATTTCCAAACATTCAATTCTTAAACACAAAAGAGTGCCTTTAATAGGCATATGAAATGTCCACTGTTGTGTCAATCAACTTCAAACAAGGATACCATGTCTATTAGCAGTCAATCTTCGTCTTCATCAGCCGTGAAGAAAAGATAGAATGATAGAAAAAGAGGAAAGAGACAGAAAGAGAAAGAGCCAGAGGTTTCCAGCACATGGCTCATCGTGGGAGCTCAGTCTTTACCACTGGCCCTTTCAGATTCCACAAGCAGACAGATGGGTCAGTCCAAGATGTTAGTTTTTGTCTTCATCCGCACTCTGTGAACAAAGCCTTTCTTATCTGGAACAGTCTCAATGATCTTTCCCATAATCCACGAATTCCTCGGCGCACAATCATCCACGAGAAGAACCACGTCTCCTTCTGTGAAGTTTCTGGAAGTTGTGGCCCAGCGCTGGCGCTCCTGGAGTTGAGGCAGGTATTCTTTGATCCACCTCTTCCAAAACAGGTTGGACACATATTGTACCTGTCTCCACCTACGTCGCGCGTAGAGGTCATCTTTGCCAAACAATCCTGGAGGCAAGTTTGGTTTCGTTTTCAAAAGCAGCAGATGATTAGGTGTCAGTGCCTCCAAATCGTTTGGGTCGTTGGACGCCTTTGTGATAGGTCGGCTATTGATGATCGACTCTGCCTCACACAAAACTGTGTAAAGGCTTTCTTCATCGATGAGTTGTTCTTTCAGGGTGGAGTTCAGCACCTTCCTTACTGATCTAATCAACCGCTCCCATGTGCCTCCATGATGCGATGCGGCGGGGGGGTTGAATGTCCATTTGATTTTGTGTTGATGAAACAGATGCTGAAACTCAGTGGAATTCCAGTCAGCAATGGACACCTTTAACTCACGGCTTGCTCCAATGAAATTCGTCCCATTATCTGAGCGAATCTCCTCCACTTGACCTCGCCGTGCTATAAACCGCCGAAGTGCGTTTATGCACGAATCTGTGTCTAATGAGGAGGCAAGTTCAATATGCACTGCACGCACAGCCAGGCAAGTGAATATGACTCCGTACCTTTTTACGATGCTTCTCCCCCGTTTCACTTCGAATGGTCCGAAATAGTCCACCCCAACTCTCGTGAAGGGTGGATCATCTGGTAACACTCGTTGCAGCGGGAGGTCAGCCATGAGCTGTTTCCCAGCTTTACCATGTAAGCGGCGACATGTCACACATCTTCCACATATCTTTCTAATAGCCGTGTTGGCACTCGTGATCCAAAACAATGTGAAAGTCTCTGGACAGAATGATTGGTTGCTTGTTGTTCACTGGCATGGCTGCCCGACTCAGCCTCCCACCAACTCGCAGCACGCCGTCCTGAAGTATGGGGTTCAGCTTGTACAAGGGGCTGCTGCTTCACATTTTGTCTTTTGCTCAGAGCTGCAATCTCTTCAGAGAATTTCTCCTTCTGACAGAATCTGATAATGTGAAGCTCCGCCTTATCCAAGTCTTCCACTGAAACGTGTGTGCTCTTGTAGCCTTTTTTAAAGGAGTCCATCTGTCTTTGGACCAGCTGCTGACCACTGTCCAAGCTGGCTTCCTCACTGGCTGTACACAGCTCTTTTCTTCTTTGACAGAGGCTCCAAAGCAAAGCTTTAAACTTCAAGAACCATGCCACAGTCCGCTTCAACTTCATCCATGATGAGAAGTAGTGGATCAGTTTCTTGAACGGAGTTACACTTTCTTCCACACCTATGGTGTTTACTGCAACTTTTCTGATCTCAGGATCATCCAAAGCAATTACCGCACTGCTCAATGGACTCTTCTGCCAGCACTCAACTGGACTGCAAAGGAACTCTGGTCCTGAAATCCAACTCACGTTCTTCATGAAGTCACCCACTTTTGCCCTCTAGAGGCGCAGTCAGCTGCATTCTTGTCGGTACCAACATTCTCCATTGTTCCACATCAGAACCTTTCAAAATGGCCGACACTCTGTTTGCCACAAACGTTCTGTAACGTGTTGTCTCATTTTGCAGATACTTTAGTACTACTGTACTATCAGTCCAAAATATTGATTGTGCAAGGTCAAACTGCAACTCTCTTCTCAGGATGCCATCCATTTTCACTGCTACTGTAGCAGCGGTCAGCTCCATCCTTGGAATGGTGGGCGACCTGAGAGGTGCCACTCTGGACTTGCCCATCAAGAATGCACAATGCAGTTTGTTGCTTGTGTTCCGCATGAGAAGGTAACTGACTGATCCATATGCATACTCGCTTGCATCAGCGAAGTGATGTAATTGTGCAAACGCACAATCTTCAAAACCTTCAGGCTTCAGACATCTGGGAAAACTGAAGTGCTCTAAAGCACCACCTCTTTCTGATGTGCTCAGGTAAGTCATCGTCCCATCCGATCTTCAACCTGCACAACTCCTGGAGAATGGTCTTTGCTGGCAAAACCACGGGTGCTAGCACGCCCAGTGGATCGTATATTGATCCAACGACTGAGAGGAGTCCCCTTCTTGTGAATAGGCGGTCCCGGATGGTGATTTTAAACTTAAATGTGTCAGACTCCACACACCAATTGAGACCCAGGGCTCTCTCCATAGGAAGTTCATCCTGATCAAGGTCCAAGGTTTTCATCTCCTTCGCCAGTTCAGACTTTGGGATGGAGTCAAGCACTTTCCGGCTGTTGCTCACCCACTTGTTGAGACGAAAGCCTCCATGGCCACAGATTTGCGGTTCGCTATGACCTTGGTAGGTCTCCTTTTATCTGTCCAACTGCAGCTTTCTCTCAAAGGCCCGTTCACAGTCCAGCCAAGCTTGGTTTTTATAGCATATGGTCCATTACCAACGCTGCTCACTACCTCCCACGGCTCCATAGCTTTCGGCACGTTTGCTCCAATGAGCAGTCCAATGTCAGCTTTGATCTGAGGCAGTTGTATTTCTTTAAGGTAACGCCACCTTTCAAGATTCTTTTGTTGTGGTATGTTTTCTTTTCCTACAGGTATTGTCTTATGAGTGAAAGCATCTGGAAGATCAATAAACTCATCACCTGACAAACTACTGACTTCCAGGCCGGATACCACATAAGTACTGACAGGTTTCTCTTCATTCATGGTTCTCAGCAGCATGTCCGTCTTTCGTCCACAAAGCTTCAAATCATTCATCAGTGCCTCCGTACAAAACGTGGCAGAGCTGCCCGGGTCTAGGAAGGCGTACGTCCGCACTATCTCACTTCCAAACTTGGACTTGACTTGGACAGGAACTATTGCGAGTGTGCAGTCGTCTTCCCCGGCCCCAGTCACCTCAAGACCCTCGACTGAGCGCAGACGAATGCGCTTAAGACTGTCTGACCGTCACTGTAATTTTTTCTTTTTTCTTCATCAGCGACTACATCCTTTTTTTTGATGTGCAGAAATGTGTGATGTGTTAAAGAACACACCTCACAGCTCACTTTTGCTTTGCATAGTTTACTCATGTGTCCAAGAATTCCAATTTCTCTTTGTGAGGCTTGCCTTTAAGTTTGTTACAAGTCTCCATGACATGTTCACCTTTACAGAAGAGACACGCCAGTGTTGATGGTGACGCAGGAGCTGAGCGTTCCACTTGCTCTGCAGCCCTTTGTTCCAGCTTTACAGCGCTTGTAGTGAAAGACTTCCTGACTATGCCTTTTTTCTGTTCTTTGTAGTTGCTTTGTTTAGGTGACGATATTTTAGCTGCCATGTTATCTTTTATGTCTCCAAAGACGGGGTGAAGAGCAACTTTGGCCTGTTTGTGAATAAAGTCTGCCAAATCCTTAAACTTGACTCTTCTATCACATTCCTCTTGTATGCGACAAACAACATTTCTCCACCTTTCACGCAGCTTGAATGGAAGCTTTGCAACAATAGCCTTCAAGTTTGCAACATTGTCCAGTTCTTCCATATAACTCACCTCAGTCATGGTATTGCAGCATGCTGTCAGGAAGAGTGAAAAGGCGTTCAGAGACTCTGCATCCTCTGGCTTGATAGGTGTCCAGTCCAACACTTTGTTCATGTAGGCTACGGCGACTTTATAATTGTTTCCAAAATGCTCTTTTAGTAGCTGTTTGGCCCTTTGGTAGCCTGCATCTGGCTTCATGTGAAGGCAACTCTTTATCAGTTCCTTTGGCTGTCCATCAGTGAACTGCTCCAAGTAATAGAGACGGTCTTTAAAGCTCTCAGTGCGGGATTCCACGCCATACTCGAAGGCTCTCACAAATGAATTGTAATCCAGAGGATCGCCACTGAAAGTAGGGATGTCTAATGTGGGCAGTGTCATCATTCTCTGTTGTTTGACCATTAGCTCTGTGATGTTGTTCTGTCTCGACATAACACTACAGAGAGTCTCCACAGTGCGATCACCTGTCACAAGATCACCACTGGACTGTTGCAATGTGGTATGTTGAGGTTGCATTGGCTTGTACTCACCATGTCCGTTCCTCATGTCGCCAACTGGATTTTGACTCACAGGTAATGGTAAGTATCCAGAATCCATAGTCAAGCCTCCTCCTGCACTTACATGTGATAGGTGTTCACTCTCATAATTTTCTAAAATTTTAAGTTTAGCATCAGAGGCTGCAATGGCGGTTTGCAGATCCAAAGCTTCTCTTTTTGCCTTAAGCTCTGCTTCTTGACGTTCGAGATCTTGCTTTTGTTTAAGAGCTGCAGCCTTTGCCAACAGCGAAGCTGTCTCTACTTCAGCTTTGCGCGCTGAGGAAGCAGTGGACACCTTGCTCCCAACAGCCGAACCACGCCGTCTGCTCCTACTGCTTTCAGCTGCTGATGCCAATGACACACTGTCTGAAGGCTGTATGTCTGCGTCACATTCTTTAGCTTGTTTAGCACGATCATCAGCTTCTTTTATCCACATCTCCACATGTTGCATAAATCTACGATTGTGCATCAACTTAGGCTCAAACCATGAGCTCTGATCCTTTTCTAGTTCTTCTTCACACAACAATCTTTTTAAAGCATCATTTGTCTTGCACCATTCCTCTAGAGAGTCTTGATAATCCAAACGTATTTTCTGTTTGAATTTGTTCACATTTGCATCGTCTTCCATTAGCCGTTCAATCTCGTTAGCTTGGCTAGTTAGATAGCCCAGTTTAGCTTTCCTGGATTGAGTTAATCGATGCACTTTTTCCACGACAGCCCTCTCTGTCATTTTCGTTTCTCTCTTTCCACAAACTAGCTCCTCATAGCATTCATCCATAATGCCCAATTGCAAAGAATTAGCCACGTTAGCTTGCTTGCTTACCATGCTGTTCTCCCAAAATCAATAATCCGCACGGACTTTCATCAACGAGCTCTTGCTGTAAAGTTGTCCACGAAAGCAGTCCACAGTTTCCACGAGTCTTGTCCTTTCCAATGTCCTTTCCACGTGGAGAAGAAGAAGAGGGTTTTTCTGACTAAAATGTAGGTTTTCCAGCAAACCTATCAATTTCCACCGGAGCATATGGCTGACACGTGTTGTCCAAAACAAAATTAAGAAAAAAGTGTGTCCTCCACGATGGTTGATTTACAGGTTTATTCACTCCAAAACACGATTTTCAACACAATATCAACACGGTCAGATTAACCGCTACTTTCTTAAAGATACAGGCGCTTATTTTATCTGCTTCACTGAAACTAATAATGACATTAAACAATGAATCACAAGTGTTTATGTTCAAATAATAACTAAATAATAATAATCATGACTTCAATTAACTTATTTTTAAATACAATCAAATTATTAAACCGCCATGAAATCCAAATACATTCTCCATAATGAACTGAAATTTACTATGAATTATTTATCAATAATACGGCACCTACAACACATAACAACAGGCACTGCAGGTCCAGCACAGCCAAGAACCTGTTGCCTCTTTCCCAGCCACACCCTCGCTGGCTGCAGTCCTGCTGGATCTTATGGCCTTCTCTGCCTCTCTGGCTTCACCCTCCTTCCAGGTGCCCACCAGATGGGGCTAGACACACCCAGTCACTCACCACATACATTCACTCACGTACACACCATTGGGAAAAACAAAATAATCAACAAAAACTCATATTAGCTCCTACATACCTGATAGAGCTGCTGACAAACAAGCATTCACACAGAGTCACCAAATAACCAATTACCTGTATGCCTTTGGACTGGGGGAGGAAGCAAGAGTACCCAGAGAAAAACCACACAGACATGGGGAGAACATGCAAACTCCACACAGAAGGGCCCCAGCCGGCTGGGGGATTCAAATAGTTGTTGTTGTTGTTGTTGTTGTTGTTGTTGTTGTTGTTGTTGTTGTTTTGGGGTAACTAATCCTACTAAGATAATTTTAGATGTGCATCCCATTCACAAGATATGGATATTCCTCAATCTGCTGTGATTTGAGGCCACTCTCCAAACATGAATGTCCTTAGTGAAATCTTTGTATCTGTCAATTACCTAAATGACGAATACAGATTTTCAGCAAGAGCAAAATGAAATCAAAGTTTTAAAGTACTAACTAAATAAGGCACAGTTGTGAAACATTATGGGGGGCTGAATTTGCACACTGAACTGGAAGTCTAAATTTCTAGACTTCCTGCCATGCTGTCACTTGCACCAGACATCTCACAGAAACCTGGATGTATTTTGGGTTCCTGTTGTCAGATGCTGTCACACGTTGACAGCTGTGTTTCACTTGCACAGCTCCTTTTGCTGATGTTGGTCTTGCTCTGAATGAGAATTCAGGAGGAGGTGGAGTGTTTGGTTGGCAGGGTGGCTGAGTCAGAAATGAGTCACTGTCCTTAAGGACTGACTGATAGAAGATGTGGCAATCAAGACTGAAGGCACGAGGGGTGCGTGACACATACATTTGTCAAAGGTCTCTTTGAATAAGACTGAACTACACATCAGACAACACTCAAGCACAAATTCGATGTAATTTACTTGAGTAGATAGATTAACTTATACTACAGTAAACATACATCAAAATTAACATATACTACAGTAAACATATACAGTAAACATACATCAAAATTAACATATAGTAAACATACATCAAAATGAACATATACTACAGTAAACATACATCAAGATGAACATATACTACAGTAAACATACATCAAGATGAACCTATACTACAGTAAACAAACGTTAAAATGAACCTATAACATAAATCTGCATTTAAATTAAACCTGTGCAAAGAAATTCAGCACATTTCCATTTTAAGCTACATTTTACATCACTCCATATATTAGACTAATTTGTATGCATAATCTTTAATTTGATACTTTAAATACATGTATCTACCATTTTCCTTTCTTAGTAAGAGTTAACCTAAAGTATAGTATTTTTACATTCTGGTACTTTAGGTTCTCAATAATGCTACGAAACTGGATGAAATAGTAATGAGTTATGCACGCAAACAAGAGACACACACACAATAAGAATCAAACTAATCTGATTATACAGTTGAGTCCTGCATTGCAGTCTCCATAAGCAGTGTTACACACAGCTCAGACAGTGACAGCAGCTCTGTGTGTCTCCGTGCTGTGATACTTTGGTCCGCCCCCCTGCCTCAGACCTTCCTGCTGACTAGAAGCACATGACCAGGCGTGTTTACACCTGCAGCGACACAAACACACGGCGCTAACGCTGACAGGGACGCCTATTGTTTAAACCGAGATAGGAAGCAACATCGTCGTGAGAGGGTATTGTTCAGCGGACGCTCACTGGCACTTGGTAAGTTATCTTTATGAACAAGGCTGTGTGTGTGTTGTCCCTTTAGTCTGTGATGTGAGGGCGCTTCCGTAGCAGCTGCTGCTAGGTTAGCATGCTAACGTGTCCCAGTGGGTTAGCTAGCTCCTGCAGCAGCATCCCCAGGATAAAGCTGGATATTAAATTATAACACGAGATACAAAACACGAGACGCTAATGGGGTTACATAGCTAACACCGCACACTGTGTTTGCTTTTAGTGTCATCTTTATAAAGCTTTGTAAACCTGAAAGTTACTGTACGAGTTAGCTATTAAGTATTCGTGTCTGCTGCTGCTGCTGCTGTTAGAGGCTGATAAAGAAGTGGCTGTTTTATTCTAAAACAAATGAGACTGACAGCTTTTGAATGAAGACAGTAGTGTTTGCTTCAGTGAAGCTGTCACCATGTGTCATCACTGCCTGCTGCCATGGTGCTCAGTCATGTGAATGACCTGTGCTTTGAGGTTACAGGCTAATCAATTACCCGAGATAGACGTATACAACCACACAGATGTCATTCACATTTTAAGAGAAATCATAAGGTGTTTTCACTGAAAATGAGCATGGCAGTCTGACTTACAGCCAAGTTATATGTAGGCTATATCCACATATTCATATTCTGCCCCTCAGCTCCAGGCAACCTCTCTGCCCACCTGTACCCCAGGAGGGAAGCTACATCCTCAGCCACAGGCTCCAGGAAGCCAGCCCTCTTGCTGTCCATCATGGACGAGACAGATGTGGAACGTGAGTCCTTTCTCTTCTCTTCTCTTCTCTTCTCTTCTCTTCTCTTCTCTTCTCTTCTCTTCTCTCTGTACTTGTTTATATGTCAGCCTCTATTCTGCGATTCATTTACTCTGTTTGACACAGTTTTGAACAGTATGCAGACTTTGGTCTATCCATCTTTCTGTTTGCTCCGTTTCTCTCTTCTTTCTACATTTAAGTCATTGTATTCAGTCTCTGTTCTGGTGTGTTTTCCCTCTAGAGGTGACCCTGGCTCTACTAGATGCGGCCACCGATAAAGACTCTGAGGTTCAGGAACAGGTCCGAAAGTCTATGTTGACCCTGGGAAAACAGCAGCCAGATAGAGTGTTAGCCATGTGTCAGGATTACCTTCTCAAACACCCAAAGGTAAAGAAGACTTTCCTCTTATACATAAACACAGCTCTCAGAGTGTCAGCTTAAGCACCACCTAAGAAAATACACCAGGGTAAACTGGAAGGCCTCCATTCCCTTTGATTTCTAATGGATCTAAGTGGAAAATATTATCTTTAAACTGTTAAACATCAGCTGCTAATCTGTTAAACCTGGTCACACTTAAAGTGCCTCTCAGAGCCCCAAGCATGTGGCATGTGAAGACAATGTCAAGACATTCCTCTAGAGGTTTCACACATGTACAAGATGTAAACATTGCAATAAGCAGCCTGAGGTTTTCAGATTTCATACGTCAGTCAAGCTGCATGACTCATTATCGATTTTTCTGGTGATTTATTTATTCTGTTGACTAATTTTTTTGATTAATTGATTATTTTAAAATGTCAGAAAATAATGAAAATGCTCATGATAATTTCCTAAAGCCTAAGATGACATCCACATATTGCCCATATAGCCGAATCATAGTTTTCAGTATCTGCACTGCTAACATTTTACCTTTATGGGCCTATAAAAAAAAAGAAAAGAATCAGGTGACCTACAAACCTGAAACCTGAAGCTTGATGTTTAAAGGAAAAACATGCCTTAAATAAATGAAATATCCCGTCCTTGTCTGCTCTTTTCTTTTACTCATAACACATTTGCACCTCAGAAAGTTCTCCACAGAGCTCTGCAGAGATCAGCTTGTGTGCGCATGATGCTGCAACATTGCCACAGCTCTTGACTTTGTGATTATCAGCTGATCGCATCGCTACACTGACAAAATGTCTTGGGAAACATCAGTCACACAGGATGTCCTTTTTTTTTTTTGCTGTGATGGTGTTGAATGTGCTGAATCATATTTGATTTGATCTATGTGAAAGCTATTTGCAGACATTTTACTTGACATTTGCTGCTGTTTTATGCAAACAAATAAATGCCATTCCAGTAATTAATATTCCATTTGGTTATGGTGATAGTTTGCACTGTTATTCATGTGCCCTCCTTTCTTCTCCTCCTCCTGTAGTTGGTAGTGACCCACAGAGTTGTGATTCTTCAGACTATTGAGCTTATTGTGGGCTGCAAGATAGAAGAGATCAGTTACCCCAGGATAAAAAGCATCATCTCCTTGGCCTCAGATGAAATGACACGCTCAAAGGTAAATTATCAGATGTTAATTATTCTAATTAATTATTTTTTTTGCATAGGGAAGATGACAAATGATCCTTACTGTTTCCTCCTTCATTCTGGTTTATTCAGGATGTCATCCCTGATTGGCAGCAGGCAGCCAGTAATATCTTGGTTGCT